>CM076572.1:613195762-613222458 GCA_034641835.2 Pinus albicaulis
ATAGTTATCTTATTATTTCTAGGAATAATTATTTAAATAATATTCCTTGTTAAATATGACCAAATCAACCACCATTAATCAAATAAATCATTATTTATTTGATTATATCCCAACCACTTCCTTAAAAAGATAAATAAATCATTTATTTATTTATTTTTCACTAATCAAGGGATTTGACCCAAGTCAAACACCCTTTCCCTCCAACAAATAATAATAAAATATTCCATAGGGGTGGATCTAGATTTGGTTAACATTATTTTAATCATGCACCAAGATCTAGAATGACCCAATATTTTGTTATAAATAGGAGGGTTTTCCCCTTCATTCTTCACCTTTTGTTGCATATTAGATCACTCTGGATCTATACACTTGGTCTCATTTCTGCCATTTTGCTCCCATTGAGCTCTACCTCCTACATTGGGTTTTCTACATCTACAAGAGAGAGAAAGCTTAGATCTGAAGTGCTGAGGACTACAAAGAACCCATCCCATTGAGGAGATCTGGATACACCTTCTTGTTTCCTCCCAGGTGCCCTGTAATATAAAAATTCATTCAAAAATCGCGTTCTTGTCTTGTATGTTGGATGCATGGAGCAAACTCTTTACTTTACTGCTTAATATCTTTCCATTTATAGATCTGTTTGTTGCAGCACTTTAACTACTAATTGCAGATCTGAAGATGTTTTGCAGCCATTATTGTTGTTGGGGCTATTAGTTATGCGTAGCTAAAGTGGTTCTTTTTCGTACGCTTCGACAAAGAATTCATACTAACAAATGGCGACTCCACACGGGTTTTAAATTACGACCGCTGTCGTTTTTCCTATTCCTGCATATCCAGCTACTTCGGGCCCTAGGGCTTCTTTTTTAGCTGCTTAGTTTTTCTCTTTTCATGTCATTTTTCTCACATAAAACCCTAAAAACCTAAAATTTCTAACTTCCGTGTGTTTCTGGCCCTATTGCGCAGGTAAGCGACACCAGCCGCAACTGAGACGGCAACTTTTCAGAAAATCTGCCGCCGAAACAACCGGAACGAGGGGGTCGCACCTTTTGGCCCAAAACCTGCGACCTGGACGCACTTTTCAGCCTGTTTCCTGCGACCTCAACTCAGATCAGGTTAGAACCTGCGACCTGCCCTTTTTTCAGCATTTTTTCTGCAATTTTTCTGGGTTCTGCTGCAGCCTCTGCCAGGGTTTTCCAGCCTCTGTCTCAGCCCGCCTTGACCAAGATCTGATCTGTTTTTACTCATCTAAGTGGGAACCCAGCCCCTTAGGGCTTTAGTACCCTCCACTTTTGTGGAAGAGTTTCAGCTGTTTCAGCCGTCGGTTTCAGAGCTTCAGCCCCCTCTTTTTCCAGATCTGTTACCTCACTTTCAGATCCATTGAAATCAGCCTCTTTTCCTTTCAAATCACCTCTTGTCGTTTTGTTTGGACCTCTTCCAAAGGCCTCTGCCTTGCCCCCCCCCGGTTTTTTGCTGATTTCCCTTTTTCCAGCCACCTTGCCTCTGTCTCTTGGCTGTGATCTGCACCCCTTGTCTGCAGCTTTATCCTCCAGATCTTTGTCCCCTTTGACCCTAGATCTGTTGAGCTTCCTTTGTGTGTGTTTCCATAGTTTTTCCCTTTCTTTTCAGCATAGTTGTGAGAGTCCCACCTTCTTGGGTTAGATAGATGCATACGTAGCTGTTATTTCTCTGTTATTTCAGCATTTTATTTCTGTTCTCTGTAGGTTTATTTTCAGCTATGCAGCACACTTTTTATTGCTCTCAACAACGGAAAGGGTTTAAAAATTAAAATTAACGCACGCCACACACTGACCCTAAGAGAAGAAGCGCCTGGTTTACACCGCCTGGCAAAGACTCTAAAATCAATTGTCACTGCACCTTATCTGCCCTTGACATTACTTGATTCTGTCCCTTTCTGCCCTTGTCGGTTTCCTTCTTCCTGTCATCATTGCGCCCCCAAGGCACCTTTCCCGGAGCCTCCTTGGCCTTCACCCTCAGTCTCTGGTCGATCGCCCTGCTCCGTCCCACCGTCGTCGAGCCAGTCCTTCTCTGATTCTTTGGGTTCTTCTTTTCCTTCTGGTTTTCCCCCCTGTCACCTCCACTATGTCGGGTCCAGGGCCTAACACTAGCGGGAATCCCGGCCCTAATGCCGGGACTACTACTAGCAGAACCACCACAGGAACTACCTCGGCTTCACCCGTGCTCCCCTTCTTGGCAGGCCTCGGCCTCCCCGATTTGGACCGGTTGATAAACGACCCTATACACCATAATGCTAGTTGGCCTGCTATGCCGACAAAGCTCCCTTCCGACATCCCAAAGTTTGAAGGCCATGCTGGAGAAGATCCTTCAAATCATGTTCGATCTTTCCACCTGTGGTGTTCATCGACCTCCATTACCGATGACTCTGTTCGTCTTCGATTGTTCCAACGCACGCTTACAGGCGAAGCTTCCAAGTGGTATGTTGATCAGCCCACTTCCTCCCATACCACCTTTGCAACTCTTGCCCGAGCTTTTCTATCTTACTTCCAGCTTCCCCTTCGTTATGACACTGGTATCGAACTCTTGACTTCCTTCAAGCAAACCTCTTCGACCCGCCTTTCTACCCATGTCCAGGAATGGCGAAGAAGACGGATCCTATGCCAATCTCCTCCCTTCGAAGACCGTGTCTACATGGACTGGTTCCTTAGATCTCTCTTGTCCCCTATTGGGAAAGATGTCGCATCACATTTTCCTCAAACCGAAGAAGATGCCCTCCAAATGGCGTTAAAATATGACCTGATCTACGCTCAGACATGTTATGATCCTACTGTCCTACCTAATCTCCCCAAACCCGGTGATGCCCATACACCAGGGGCACCTCATGCCGCCGACCGTATCGTTGGATCTATCTCTCATCCATCCGCTCAACCTCTCATGAGCTATGGTTTTCCTGGGGGAGGGGGCACCACTTCTTGCACTTCTCCCCCTCCCAGTAGCACGCATCCAGGATATGGCATGCCTCATCCTTTTGCCCAACCTCTTGCTTACCTCAATGTTACCCAACCTAACCATTACCCTTATCCACAGCCTGGTGCGCCAGCTCCTCTAGCATATGCGTTTTCGCCTCCCTTGCCTTCTCAACCCCTGCAACAGCAGTCACCGCCCCCTCAAGAGCAGGTGAATGCACAGCAGGGATTCATGGCTACCCAACCACCTGACGGACAGGTGGCCCCTCAACCTTCCCATTATGGTTCCTCTAATTACCAGATCCTCATGATGAACTCCGATCCTTCCCCGACCGTCGACCTTCACCTTCAAACTCGGTCTCGCCAGTACCCCAAGCCTCCTGCTCAGTCTGCCTCCGAGCATCCTTCTTCAGGTTCTATAGAGCCTCTTTCGTCACCTAGTGACCCCTTACATATCCCTCAACCAAAAGTTGAGGTTCATACCAAGATACCTAAGGGCCCACTACGTCGAAACGCTGCTCCCAGTCGAGCTGCCCATTCGTATAGCATAGTAGATGATTTGGCGCAATCTCCTGCCGCCATTTCCACACTGGAACTCCTCCAGTCATGCCCTTCCCAAAAGAAGGCTCTACTATCTGCCTTGGGCGCTGTAGATCCTGCTGACGACCAAATGATTGTTTTCGATGCCACTCAATCAGACCATCCTCCTCTCCCTCCTTCCGTCGCCTTCCAAATCCCAGTCAAAATCCGGAACGCCAACGTATCCCGGTGTATCATTGTTGAGGGGGCATCCACCTGCGTGATGTCCGCTTCGGTTTGGAAGCAACTCGGATCCCCTGAACTGGCCCCCTCCACGATCACCCTTCGAGCATGGGACGGTCATGCCTCCCAGCCCATTGGCCTGTTTCGTAATTGTCCTATCACCCTCGCCGGTAAGACTGTTTGCGTTGACGTCGAAGTCATCGACGCCCCGCTAGATTACAGCATTCTATTGGGGCGAAGCTACACGTATGCTATGTCTGCTGTGCCATCCGCGGTTTTCCGCAAGATGTCTTTCCCCCATAACGGGAAGATAGTCACCATTGACCAGTTGACATATCATGAGCCAAAATCTCAGACCTCACCTGAGACGACCATCTCTTCTGTAGCCAACAAGCAAACCGTTGAGTCCTTGACCAGTGTCTCCCCCGGCGTTTACAAGGATTCCTCCCTACTTGGAACTTTTCCTAGTCTCCCCCCTCCTCCTATCTCTGACCCCAGCTCATCGAATGTTTGCATGATGCAATCGTCTCGGGCTGCTCTCAAGCAACCTGCTTCGGCTAGTCAGCAACCTTGCCCTCCGCAACCTGCTCTTAGCCCTTCACTTGCAGTTGGTAGTCATGAGCCCCTTTATCCCCCTGGCACGGTTCCTCCAGGCCTTAGCCATTTAGGAGCCGTCCCACCTGGCCATGCCCCCTCTGGTCAGATACCGTTCCTAGCTCCCCCACCAGGAGTGCACACGGTACCAGTCATGGCCACCCTCTCTCTTCCTAACTTGACACTTGGGATTCCCGTTTGGTACCTTGATCCTCTAGCCCCCACCTTGCCTGGTCAACCCAAACCTTATATCGCTTTGACCCCGGTTCAACCGGTCCCCATGGCTTCTCCCGTTGCATCAGTGCCTCAATCACTTCAACAGGAACCACCTCCTGTTGCGACCGCTTCGGGTAAGAAGGGCAAAGCTCGCAAGGGGGCATCAAAGGACAAGGCTGCCCCGACAAACCCTGCTCCTCCTCAGCCTCCAAAGCATACCATCCAGGGTGCTTTGTGTGATGTTGTTGGTCACGCCTCCCATACCTGTCCTGAATTACTTCATCTAAAGCCCATGGTTAATGTCACGGTCCCTGAGTCCGCGGTCCCAGAAGCCTCTGTTCCTTCCACAACCGCGGCCAAGAACCCCAAGACTATTCACACCAACCACCCCCGTGCTTTGTGTGATCTCCATGGCCATCACACCTATATTTGTCCCCGCCTCGAGGACTTCCGCACCTCTATTGCCGCGGTCCACCAATTCGAGGCCAAGCGCAATGAGTACACCTCTCCCATATTTGCGCATTCTGCTTCAGCAGAACTACCAGATATGACTGCTCCCATTGACATTCCCCCTCCCGATGTCGAGATGACGGAGCCTTCGTCCAACATTTTCTACCTATCATCATCCATGAGACCCTCGGGGACCATTCCATCTGAATCCTCCCCTGTTGTTTCGCTTGACCTTTCTTCAGCGATCATCTTGGGCTCAACATCGATAGATCCTTTATCTACTTACTCTTCGGTCACCCCTTGTGACGATGCGCATGTGAACCTCTCTTCTCATGATGATGATTCAGGCCGCTTCACCACGTCAGGTGGTTCTTCTTCCACCAGTCACCCCATCTTCTATCACGATGACGACATTATGGACGAAATTTCCACCCCTGACTTCATCTATTCCCCCTTACATCGAACCCATGCGTTCACACCACATCCACCTTGTGGCCATTACATCGAAACCCAATGTTTGGGTAAGGGGGCACCCACATTCGAGAGACCAAGAGAAGCCATTCTCCACCACTCTCCTAGTGTATCTGGTCGTGTTGACTCTAGACCCAGTATTCTTCCACATTTAGAAGAACCTCTAGAGTCCCATATCACTTCGGATCACTCTCGGGACGATACCCCTTATCGTTCCCTCATCTTACATCAGCAACCCAGTCTCTTAGACATTATTGTTGACCAACCTATAGATTTTCTACGAGAGCATCAGTTCATTATCTCCAAATCCTCCTTTTGGGATAGTGACACCAGGTATGCCAATTCGGAAACTTAAAGTCCATTTGATCCTTATATGCAGTACCAAAAGAGATTTGTAATCCTCCATTTCCTTTCTCAAACTGCATAACCATAACCAGAACAAATGGCACACCACATCATTAAAATGTGTTTAGATTCCCATTTTTCTAAATACATTTTGGCATGACCACACCATGCTTGGGGGCACCTCTGCCCCCCAACCGTAACCCTCCTCTTAGAGGATTTCGAAGGCCATCCCCTTCCTAACCCTCGCAATGCACTCTATCTTAAGAAATATTACCCTTAGCATTTCCCCTCTGAAATGCATGTTTTATTTTCTCTTAGATAGCCAACATCTGTTTTTTCATTTTTCCTACTTCACCAAAACCCAACTCCCAGCCATAAAACAGCACCAAACCCCCCTCATCTCCCAGGTCGCAGTTTTCTGCCATTTTTTGGACCAGGTCGCACTTTTTGCCCTAATACCTGCGTCCTGGGTCACACTTTTCGCCCCAAAAAGTGCGACCCGGCCATAGAGATGAAGGAGGGGCTGTTTCTGGGGTTTTGGGCCCTAAACTGCAAATGTAATCCATCAAAATGCAAGAGCAAGGTTAGGCCTCTTACCTCCAACTGACACATCTCGATTCCAACGGTCGGTTTGTCTGCTACGTTCGCCGCAAGATTTAGGGCCTTCTCTCCTCTCCACATTCACTACAGCAACAATAGCAAATGAATGATTTTGGAGGGAAAACTGCCCCATTAAAAGAGAACCCATGTTTCTTCTTTCGACTGCTGCGACCACACCGTAGCCCCGTTGGACGAACCGTCATCACCGCTGGTTAGATCTCACCGAGCTCTCAAATGGGTTTTACTTAGTTTTTGGTGATTTGATACTTCACCCGGACACATTTTTTCCACGAAGGGTCACTTCACCGCTCCTTAAAATCGAATTTCCTCACTTACGACACTTGTACTTGGGGCACCATATCGCTCCCTTACTTGTCCATGTTCGTATCGATTTTCGTCATGAGTGCCCACCTTGTACTCATGCTTCCATGACCCCCCATTGGGGTCTTTACTGTGTGGCAGCACTATAAAGTCGCCCTTGTTTAGAGCATCCAAGTCGAGTCATCATTGCATTCATGGAGTCTATCCTGCGTCCTTTTACACCCCACTATAGCCCTCCATCCTTCTTTGCTTGGTTACTCTCTTGTGTCGCATATCATGACCTTCAGCCCCACTGTCCCCTGTCCCTTTCGATATTGTGTCAGTCGCTGCCATGTCATTCATGCCCTTTATGCTCTAACAAGGGAAGTCGTCCATTCGCCACTCCATCCTTCCCATTTCCACTATCATCATTAGTGTCAGTCTGTCCGTCGCTCTATTGTTCTTCTCTCGTGCCGTAGTTGAGGATCTCTCATTGCCTCACCTACGGCGGACCTCCTTCTGTCGACATCAGCACATTTATTCTAGAAGCAAGGTCTAGAGGGCGGTGTACCTTGGTTCCAGCTTCCACTCTTGTTCGGTGCCTCGGATCAGGCAGGGGGATCTCTCACCTCCCTTTGACTTGATTACTTCTCCAGCTCCTTTCAGCATGATCGAGATGAGTATACTGGACAGTCCAGTGACCCAGCAGCAGCTCTTGATGATTCCCGGGCGTGTGAGAGATGTCTCAGCCCTCATGAGGGGGTGGCCCTGCAGGTAGCCCCCCACATGCCCGGATGACCTCTTCATTGCAGCCTTTGATGCCGCTCCAGATTTTGATGATGTTGGCCTTAGCCACCTGCAGCGCCTCCATGATTTGCATGTATCAGTCAGATTTTGTGAGCCCTTCCCCATTTACAGGGGGCATTTGGGTTGTATTTATCTCATGTACTCGGATATTATTGTACTAGTCCTGGCTGTTATCCCAGGCACAACATGTATGTGAGACTCTTCATTGTATTTTTATCTGGCCTTTGTTTATGCCAGCTGTACTCTATGGTTCGGTCCCTTGTTTACTGGACACACTATTCTTTTGTACTTTGTCACGGCGGGCATAGGTATGCCTCCCCCGCCGCCTTCAGCACAGGTACCCTCTCATAAAAAAAGACTTGTTGCACCTGCGAGTCTCGTCTCCTTAGGGTCTAGTCCTTCAGCACACTATCTACCTCACACTTCTCTCTCTGACATCCCCTTTCGTTGTCTGGTGATTGTATTCTTACAACGTACTTCGGTCATACGATTTGCTCCTGACACTCGCACGCTGGAGGGAAATCTGTTACACCATTTTTTGGTCATCTCACCTTTTATTATTAGATGGACCCAAGTACACCATGTAAGACCAGTTTTACCCCAAGTAAAACTGCTTTCACTATGTTAATTAAGGAAACCCCAAAAGGAATAATTAATTAAACCATCATTTAATTATTATTCCCAGTCATGTTTAACCCAAAAACAAAGAAATTAATGAGATACACCCATAGTTATCTTATTATTTCCTAGGAATAATTATTTAAATAATATTCCTTGTTAAATATGACCAAATCAACCACTATTAATTAAATAAATCATTATTTATTTGATTATATCCCAACCAATTCCTTAAAAGGATAAATAAATCATTTATTTATTTATTCTTCACTAATCAAGGGATTTGACCCAAGTCAAACACCCTTTCCCTCCAAAAAATAATAATAAAATATTCCATAGAGGTGGATCTAGATTTGATTAACATTATTTTAATCATGCACCAAGATCTAGAATGACCCAATATTTTGTTATAAATAGGAGGGTTTTTCCCCATCATTCTTCACCTTTTGTTGCCTATTAGATCACTCTGGATCTATACACTTGGTCTCATTTTTCTACCATTTTGCTCCCATTGAGCTCTACCTTCTACATTGGGTTTTCTACATCTACAAGAGAAAGAAAGCTTAGATCTGAAGTGCTGAGGACTACAAAGAACCCATCCCATTGAGGAGATCTGGATACACCTTCTTGTTTCCTCCCAGGTGCCCTGTAATATAAAAATTCATTCAAAAATCGCGTTCTTGTCTTGTCTGTTGGATGCATGGAGCAAACTCTTTAATTTTCTGCTTAATGTCTTTCCATTTATAGATCTGTTGTTGCAGCACTTTAACTACTAATTGCAGATCTGAAGATGTTTTGCAGCCTATATTGTTGTTAGGGCTATTAGTTATGCGTAGCTAAAGTGGTTCTTTTTCGTACGCTTCGACGAAGAATTCATACTAACAAAATGATATCCCTGATCAAAAGGTATTATGAAAAGGAGTGAAGGTGATGATGAGGGTGAAGAGGAGATACTTATCAAAAGTCTCATGGACTGTGGGGAATCTCCAGGAACAGAAAATGGCACGAGGAGTAATTTCAAAGGCTCAAAATCTCCAAAATTATGAAATTAATGTGTTTTTTCATGTGTAGGTCATGAAGATCATGAAGGTAAATGATCACTACAAATTTTCATAAAGAAGGCAAGGTTATGGAGTTTCCTTTAGGAGACACAGAAAAAAATAGAGTTCTAAGAGTGGCATCTGGACAAGTTTAAGTGAAGAGCACATGGAGCATGGTGTAGAAATTGAGTTGCTGGAAGAAATGAGGATGAGAAAAAAAAAATTGATTTGTATGGAATTTAATTCATTTTAGGATAAGATAGTTGATTTAAAGGTATGCATCTAGCATGCTAAGCTGAAGTTGGAAGAAAATAAAGTTGCAAAATGTGGATATGGCTGCCAATAAATGATCTTGATGACACATTAGTGAAATATCTCACTTAGTGTGAAGAAGGCCTCATTGATGATGCTAGTGAGATATTGGAAGAAGGTCACCGAGGAGAAACTGGTAGCAAAAATACTAGAGGTGGCTAGATGGCCTTTCATATTTAAAGTGGGTAAAATTTATATAAATCAAAAGAAGAATCAATAACAAAATGTCCAACAAAAACAAGTGGGTGTAAGGACTGCATCTCAAAACCAAGAGTAGGAAGAGAAGGGGTGCTACAAACGATTATGAGTGATTCTCATAATGGAAAATGGGAACAATGATGTTGAGGGAAAAGATAAACCCTGATCAAAAGGTATTATGCAAAGGAGTTAAGGTGAGGATGAGGGTGAAGAGTTAAGGTGAGGATGAAGGTGAAGAGGAGATACTTATCAAAAGTCTTATGGACTATGGGAATCTCCAGGAATAGAAAATGACACTAGGAGTATTTGCAAAGGCTCAAAATCTCCAAAATTTTGAAATTAATGTGTTTTTTCATGTGCAATTCATGAAGATCATGAAGGGAAAAAATCACTACAAATTTTCATAAAGAAGGCAAGGTTATGAAGTTTCCTTTAGGAGACATAGAAAAAAATAGAGTTCTAAGAGTGGCATCTGGACAATTTTAAGTGAAGAGCTGATGGAGCATGATGTAGAAATTGAGTTGCTGGAAAAAAATGAATGGATGAAAAAGGATGAGATAAATTTATTTATTTATTTATTTATTATTATTATTATTATTATTATTATTTATTTATTTATTTTATTTCATGGAATTTAATTCATTTTAGGATAAGTTAGTTGATTTAAAGGTATGCATCTAGCATGCTAAGCTGAAGTTGGAAGAAAATAAAGCTGCAAAATGTGGATATGGCTGCCAATAAATGATCTTGATGACACACTAGTGAAATGTCTCACTGAGTGTGAAGAAGGCCTCATTGATGATGCTAGTGATATATTGGAAGAAGGTCACCGAGGAGAAATAGGTAGCAAAAATACTAGAGGTGGCTAGATGGCCTTTCATATTTAAAGTGGGTGAAATTTATATAAATTAAAAGAAGAATCAAGAACAAAATGTCTAACAAAAATAAGTGGGTGTAAGGACTGCATCTCAAAACTGAGAATAGAAAGAGAAGGGGTGCTACAAACTATTATGAGAGACTGTCATAATGGAAAATGGGAACAATGATGTTGAGGGAAAATATAAACCCTGATCAAAAGGTATTATGCAAAGGAGTGAAGGTGAGGATGAGGGTGAAGAGGAAATACTTATCAAAAGTCTCATGGACTATGGGGAATCTCTAGGAACAAAAAATGACACTAGGAGTATTTGCAAAGGCTCAAAATCTCCAAAATTTTGAAATTAATGTGTTTTTTTCATGTGCAGGTCATGAAGATCATGAAGGGAAACAATCACCACAAATTGTCATAAAGAAGGAAAGATTATGGAGTTTCCTTTAGGAGAGACAAAAAAAATAGAGTTCTAAGAGTGGCATCTGGATAATTTTAAGTGAAGAGCTGATGGAGCATGATGTAGAAATTGAGTTGCTGGAAGAAATGAATTGATGAAAAATGATGAGATAAAAATAAAAAAAAATAAAAAAAAAAATATTCAAATTAATTTTTTTGATTTGTATGGAATTTAATTCATTTTAGGATAAGATAGTTGATTTAAATGTATGCATCTAGCATGCTAAGCTGAAGTTGGAGGAAAATAAAGCTGCAAAATGTGGACAATAAGAATTGGATAAAGCTTTTGCAACCCTACAACAAAGAGAAGACCATGAGAAAACACTCAAACAAAAATGGAAATTTGGGTGCAAAAATTTTAAATAATGACAAAGAACCTTACATTTTTAAATCTAACAAATTTCATCTAGATGTAGGTTTCAATAATGATGAGGGAGGAAAACCACACATAGTTGTCATGATATCTTCCCAAGGAATTGAAGGAAGGAGGGAACTTGAATTTTTCATAATGGAGGAAGAGGAAACTCTGTCTCATAAAAGTCACCAATGGAAAGAAAAGAACTGCTGAATAGGACGTCACAAGATGCTGGAAGGGCTCATCTATTTAAAAATGACATGTTTTATGTAAACATAGATTTGTTAGTACTCAAGGTTGAAAATATTGTCCTCGTGGAAGATGAAGAGCAGGAAAGTTTATCCGGAAGAGACTGGAATTGGTTTGTCAATGACATAGACATCTAGCAAGTCTTGAGTTGGTTGAAGGATATTGTGACCATTGTTTTGATATGGGAATTAAATCCAAGTATAAATCTTGTTGAATACGAATTTGTATTTCACAAATGCTACATGGAAAAAGAAACCACACAATTGTACCCAACTGTTGTGAATTTTTTGGAAAATAAATATGATATGTGGACTGTTGGGAATCTGAAAAGGATGTAGATATGCTTCCAAGAGATGAGGGATGGGATAAGGGTAATGATAATTTTTTGTCTCGAGATTCTTTTTTCTCATTAGCAACTAAGGAATACAGGGAACTAAAGATTGATAGAAAGTTACTAGCATTTTGGGATTCTACATTTTATTTACTATTATGGGGATGTAGAAAATTGGAAGCCACATAATAAAAAGGAGACAAATTCCCTGAATATATCAGTGTGGATATGGACAGACAGTAAGTTTTATATGTGGTATTCACAATAATGGTTTATCGCACTTATAGTCACTATATTCATAGATCCACATATATATTAAAAATATTTAGAATAAAGGATTATATCAAAGAAACAAAGCACACTATCCTAATTATTGTTAACACACAATAGTCTCTTCAGATATGAAAACAATGATACAAGTTAGCACACAGATTTTTGAATATCAAACACCCACAACAGATATAAAACCCATGCAAATAAATAAGAAATAAGGAAGGGCGATGGAAGAGGAAAATGAGCTTGTTGCTCCCTATAGGACACCAAATCACATAACAAAAAATATGAATAATCGAACATATTTTTATTGAACCAACTGCTCAATTATTACATCACATAAAAATAGCTCAGAGTTCAACACCAAAAAGGGGGTGACCCAAGAAACTAAACTAGCAACATAATATTACAATGGCAATAAGCCAAGTTAATATTGCTAACTAGGCAAGAAGCCATGGTTGGTCTTTTATATAGTTTACACTACAAAAATAGGCTTCCAAGAAACCAAAATAGATACAAAAAAAATAGACATGGGTCATAACAGTCTGTAGGAGAAAATATATCTGGTTACAACTGAACACTATGCGCAATATAAAAATTCCCCATCAAAGAACCTTCAATTTGTCTCAAACTTCACATTTTCTGAGGAGAGCAATGAAGGTCATTACCATTTTGTGGGTTGACAAATTTCCCTCTAAACCAACGTATGTGAAAATGGCTAAATGCAGCTCCCTTCACTGCTGCCCCCACTTCCGGGCTCTATCTCTTACTTTGTGGCTAAATAAAAACTATGTCCACGGGATATGCTTTCATTCCAACTACTGGATAATATGGAACTGAATCTCCCAATGGAAATGATGTGTGAAAATCGACTGTGTAATCTAGGCACGTCGCTTAGTGCTAGTTACTCACTCTAATCGAAGTTACCACTTACCGGTAACTAGAAAAATGATTACAGTGCCAGCGGAAGCTGCATTTAGCGGTAAGAATTGCATTCGTCGGGAATTGCTGGAAAATTTTAGCGGTAAGAATTGCATTCATCAGGAATTGTTGGAAAAAGGGAAAAAAGGCAGTAAGAATTAGTGTACTAAAAATAATAAAATGGAAACATGCTTTGATCTAAGCAAGTTAGCTAATTAGAATAAAATAATTAATGTCGATTAATTATGAATTAGTAAAATTAATTAAAAATTACTAATTAGACTATAATGTTAATTGATTAATTAATTAATTTTTTTATGTTAGGGGCTTAGGGGTTAGGAGAATAGGGGATTAGGGGTTATAGGATTAGGGTTTAGGGGTTAGGAGAATAATGAGTTAGTGGTTAAGGGGTTAGGGATTGGGGGCTTAGGGGTTAGGGGAATAATGAGTTAGTGGTTAAGGGTTTAGGGATTGGGGGGTTAGGGGTTAGGGGATTTAGGTGAATTTAGGGGTTAGGGGTCGAATAATGAGTTATTGGTTAAGGGATTAGGGATTGGGGGCTTAGGGGTTAGGTGAATAATGAGTTAGAGGTTAAGGGATTAGGGATTAGGAAGTTAAATGGGTTAAGGGTTAAGGGTTTATAGGTTTAGGGTAAAATAATAGCTTAGTAATAACCCGTTCATGGCAAGTAAAAGAATCTATTTCTTGCATGTGGGCCTCAAATAAGAGGTTGAAGCTAAATTGTTGGCTGCATGGAGTGGTAACAGAGGGGTGACCTTTGATTCTTCCTCGACGAGGGGTGGTATGTCTTCTACAAGTCATGATGTATCAAAGAAGCCTATTAGGGGAAGGGAAGGCGTTTGGATGGGTAATAGGATGAGAATTTCCTAGTTGAGTTAACATAAATTTTGAGGGGCGATGAAGATCATGAAGTAAAAGAGGGGGATGAATTTGGCATTAGGAAAATTGGAAATAGGAAAGAGATAGAGGAGAGACAATTGGGATGTGAAGCTTGCAAAAAGGATGAAGGTATGACATGCATGAATATAGGAGAGGGTAATAGAAAGGTTGAGCAGAAGGCTGGAAATGGAGAGCTATTGAAGGCAGAGAATGGCTAGAAGGCCAAGTCCTTAAGGTCAAGAGACATTCGTTGAGAAGTTGAATCACCAAGTTTACGACACAGATTGCAACCTAGACCGAATTATATGCTCTAGCTAAAAGGGATACTTTTTATCTTAAATATATTTACATGGTCATGGTAATTAAAGCACATGAGAGTATTGGAATTCATAATATTGTTGAGACTGAGGGAAATCACATTACCATTATTTGGGCACACTATGCATGGTTTAAGGGTGTTGCACTCTACTTGGAGTTGTGATGGAGATTGTGCTACGTGCCAATGCTCTTGTTGAACAAGGTTTCCATGATGGTTGATTCCTCGGGGAAGTGATTAGGAGTGTTTTGACAATGAGTGACATCCATCATATTATAATTATGATACAATGTCTTCACCATCAACCATGACATGGTTATGTGTGAGGTTATACTGGCTTGGTACAAAAAGTAATGTTGAAGGAAAAATGTCACATTGAAGTGAATTGCCAAGGTGACGTGCAGGTTAGTCACTAGGCGAGTGAGATTCATGTTTCAACTCTTGAAAGTGTGATCTGTCACCATGTCAAAGCAGGTGGGGAGGGCCCACATTGGGCTATTATTTGTGGGGTAATCACAATACAAATATTACAAAATATTTCTGTTATTATATTTAAAAAAAAAAAAATTATATATTACATTCAAATAAATACAAACCACCAAACTCTTTTAATCTTATTTTGATTACACATATTATGGGATTCCAGAGGATATCTTCCTCCACCCAATAGCCATGAGGGATTCCAGAGGTTTTGGTTCCATACGGCCTCCATCATTCTATTTAATTAGGAACCATAGATAACCAAGCAATAGCCATGCTTAATGAAATTTGAAGGGCTCCAAATCTTACAGCTCTATCCCACTGTTGTTAAGGTCTGAGCTTTGCCATCAGCACGCTTGATTTTGTCCCTCAATTTCTTCTCGCTCTTCAGTGTTCGTCCCTATATTCTTTCCTCTCCCCTCCATTCCCATTGCGTCTGTTCTCTTTACTTTTTCCCTCCATTAATGGAATGCTACCCCTATAATTTGCATTGATGTCGAGTTTTTTCATTGGTTCATCATTATGCGTTGTTTGGTATCATAAGTTTATTGAAATGGTTCACTTCCTATGGTAGTGGCATTGAGCACTCCTTCGTTGAATATGGTAAAACACCTGGTAAAGGGAAAGGTAAATCACATGAATCTGTTCATTATGTTGTGGAACACTACAACATGTATTCGTATGTGTATACATGAACATTTTTGACCCCTTTCAGAATCAATAGATATCTACTTTCAAGATGAGTTGTGGAATAAGACACTCAACTATGAGCATATACCCTTTATATGTTGAATATTTCATGATTACAAACATTTATATCACCATTGTTTGTTGGTAAATCAGACGAAGTCCCCTCAATCAGTGTCAAATATAAGTTTATGTTTCGTTTCTAATGCCTTTTATGGTTGTTGGTATAAAAGATAATGCTAATGAACAAACACAGAGGAAAGAGGACACTGATAACAAATTGTATTTATTGTGGTCTATAATTAGCTTACAGTATTTATGTGGAAATTGAATGTCCAAAGATATATGCTTTCATTAGGTAAACAAATTTGGATCCATAATGTGCATAATAGTTAAATACAACCCACTAATTGCAATGCTAAGCAACTAATATATCTAAAGCATTAGAAAAGATGCCAAAAATTAAAGGACTGCAATCTAGTAAGAGGCAAAGCATTGAGGAGATTGCAAGTCTCATAAACATGCTGCAAATATGGACTCTACAAAATGAAATGAGAAGAATTAAAGGAAAATTCCCTAAAGGCTTTTGAATACCATATAAGACAATTAAAATGTAAATCAAATACAAATACATGTGATGCAACCAAGGACATGATAGATGTATCTTATTTAAAAGGGAGAGGTCTAAGAGAATAATTGAACCCCTTAGCAGAATGAACCATGTCCACTACCGGAGAACAATATTCTCATTATGGTAGCTCAATGCACAATCTAACATTGAGGTTTCAATAGCAGTTTTGTTGTTAGAGGTTTCAATAGCAGTGTTGGAAGCTAGTTGTGGACTTCCGCAGAGGCATAGGAAAGAGGATGGAAACATATTTTTTACGCTTACTATTGTCTATTATAATCTATATCCTATCCCTCCAGACCAACAGTGACCCCTAATATCTGTGTGAGCAAATATTGTCCCTTAGATTACCACTCAGAAACAAATGATAGGTAGGTGGTATAAATAACAAACACCAGAAGAACCAGTTAAGAGATATTGATATGCAGAACCCAAATTTTTTTTTGCACATTCATATGGTTCCTCAAAAAATGATTAAATGGGGGCTTTGGCTAGATATCCACTCTCTTTACTTTTTTCATCATTCAAATTTCTTACATGATAAACTTATGTCATCATTCAGATTGCTTGCATGATAAACTTATTAGGGCATATAAATGCTGAGGAGAGACGAAACTAAAACCTACCTACATTTTAAATAGGAAGTTTCCTTTTTCAGGATGATCAACTAGAAAATAAACACATCCCACACTCTCACTTGCAACAAGCATTGATATCTGTGTGATACCCCTTCTCTTCTTTAATAAATCCAAAGCGTCATGACTGGAAGTGGAATCTAAATGTATACACGTGTAAAAACAAGTGGAATATAAATGTATACAAGTGTAATAAATCTGTAGAAGAGGCGCAGATAATGAAATGTAATGCTAGCGTCTATTATTTCTCTTAACCATGGGATAAACCATTTTCAGGGTATGTTCGTGGATGTACCTCTTCGATTTTCTACATTCTTGAAAGGAATTAGCGACTGCATCAAATCCAACTCTGTCCCAAACTCTTCAGCAGAATTAGCGACTACATCAAATCCAACTCTATCCCAAACTCTTCAGCAGAATTAGCACCGAACCCTTCTTCAACGAAATTATCACTCTTCAGCAGAATTATCACCGAAATCTGTCCCAAACCTGGTAAGGAGAATAGCAGCAGGAAAATAAATTTGAATAGGTCAATTTAGATTTTAGAGTAGCCGCCAAATCAGATTTCCATGTGTTTTACACCATTTTATTTTACCCACTCCTTTAATGGGATAGGCCCAAACCAAAAGTCCATGCTACTATGTGTTATATCACTATAGTATAAGGACCTTGTAGTGTTAGGGAACCATAACAATTTTTGCCATGGGATATTAAACAACTTTTCAAGGGGAAGCATGGCCCAAATATCTTATATATTTCATCTAATATTTTAATTAAAATAATGCTAAGAGTATTTTATAGACTCTATTAGCTATAAAATTTGGTGTGTGTATACAAAAAAATAAAAAATCTATGGGTATTAGAATCTATAAAAGAATCCTAGCAATATTCTTATTAAAAGCTTATATGAGATATATAAGATATTACAAACTTTTCTTAGAGGCATGGATCAACTCGAGGAAAAGTATTAAAAAAATGAAGATGAATTTTGATGTGTTAGGATCATATGAACCTGCAAAGCATATAGAATATCCCAACTCCTTTTACAAACTCTTTATATACTCAATATAAACCTAAGTATAAGAAACAAGGTTTTGATGTGCTAGGATCAACAATGCTACAAAGCGTAGAGCATACCCTTAGTTTCTCTTATAAACCCACACATAAGTGAGATACTATGAAGTTACATTTAGTTTTCAGGCCTACAACTATTAGGAATTATGGCAATGTCTCCTAAACGTCGGAAGACCGACAGTTGTCCTGAAACGTCTCATTTCTGACGATTTGTCCTGACCCTAGGAATGCTTTTTCTTCATGATGTTCTAACATAAAAAAACCATAAATACATTCATAAAACCCTATAATATGTTTAAACAAGCCCTAAATCATTGCTAAATTTAGAAACTAACTTTATCTCTAAAATAACAATTAATGACCTAATATGAGATCATGCAAGAATTAAAAAAAACTTGAATAGTGTATGAAACCATTAAAAAAAAAAATAGTTTTTTTTATAACGTTGAATAGTGTATGGTTGAAACCACGACATACTAAATTTTTTATAACACTAGTCTAGTCGGCTCTACTAGCGAAATTTGACTCCACCACATATGAATATAAAGACATGTTAAAGAACACATAAGCATGTAGACACGAAAAACTAAGAGATCCTTCACATACATAGAAGAATATTCGACATTCATTTCTTGATCAATCGGAAGCACAAAAGGATACATTTTAGTCAAGAAGAAAATGACTCGGTTGAGATCTCGGTGAGGAAAATATAGAAACGTGTTCACATCTTCTGAACTGAAGGTTGATCTAGAATTTCTGTAGAATATTGAACTTGTTGATGACATCATCATAGAGTTGGAAAATGTTTTGGAAGGCTTGGATTTGATTCAGATCAGACCTATGACAAATTAACGGACAAACCTGCCGAACAGTCTGCCTGGAACTCACTTGCAAGAGACAACAAAACAATTCGTGGGCATGTGTGCAGTCACCTTTTTAATGACGTCCTTTTGAAATGAAAATTTGCAGTGACATCTCATTATGACATTACTATGGTTGTTTAATGGAATATACTATGGTTTCCCTAACCGTCACAATATCGACGTGTTGTTTCCTCAATGTAGCAAGACCGAAACTTGGCCCACAACTTCACAAGACCGACAATTTCCCCCAACATTGCAAGACCGATGATTATCTCCTACACGTCGCAAGACCGACGATTGTCTCCTAAACGTCACAATTCAGACGGATTATCCTAAAACATTGGTATTCCGGCGATTGTGCTAAATTTTGTTGTTCCAGTGATAATCCCAAAACGTCACTAGAGCGACGCTTGTTGGCGGGATTAAAAAAATTGAGAAAAAATGGGGGAATTTCCGACAGTATGTCAAAAGTGTCGAAACTAAAGTGTCGGAATTTTGACCATATGTACTAGTGTGCATAGTAGGAGGGAAGGCTCAACTTCCAAGTGTGGGAGGGAATTCCCCATTACAACAATATCAAAATTTTAATTTGAAAACATCATTTTATCATGATATGGGATCAGACTCTAACAATCTACAATTGTACTATGGGGGAGAGGAGGATGGTGTACTGGTTTGCTGCATTTATGAGATAAAATTCATAGATATGAAGATTAATTACCCAACTATATTAATTTTTATCGTGCTATATCCGCCAACATATAGGGGATCTCCCCAATATGAATTCTCAACTAGACCTCACACCGTTTGGAGTAGGAGTCCCAATGGTGGTGTATTTAATGAAATGCCTTGGATTTCACAACACATAGAGTGGTGTACGGTGTCTTTGGTTAAATAAATTGTGTGACTCTGTGGAAATTAAATATGATGCATGAGCGGTTATAACAACAAATGGGACACGAAGTGTGCCCCTCAGAAGCCTGTAATAGCATGCAGCTTGAAAGGAACACACGAGTTAAAAAGGAATCACACAAACTAATAAGAAGAATATTCCATAAGTTAAAGGTGATGGATTAAAGCATGAGCACGCATTCAAAAAGATTCATACAAATGCAAACGAAATATTCCATAATCATATGCGTAATTTAAACAACATGATCACAAAAATAACCTGAATAATCCAACTACATTTACAATATATGCATGAAGACGCAACGAATTTGATTATATTATAAGTGAAAGTTCCATCCATACATACAACATGATGAACCATTTTACCCAATAATGGAATGTGAAGTCAAAAAAATCTTCTCCTCCCAAATAAGTATACTCCCTCTATGATACAAATAATCCAAGGCTGACACAAAACTCCCAAGCCTTCTCTAAGCCTAAGCCCAACCAAAAGCCTGGATCCAAAAAAAGCCGCTTGCAAGAGCTATGTATTTATAACCAAAGGTGGGTGACTCTTGGCATGCTCCCTTGGTGACTCTTGGACTCCCCTCATGACTCCTCAAATTACTTATGACTCTTCACATTCCATCATGGACACATGGAATTTTACTCATATAATAATTAAAAATAATATTACAATTTCCACTTGTACCCACATAAGACAAAATAGGGTAGAGGCAACTTGACAACCTAACAAGACAAAATACGATGATGTTGGTGTTGGGGTGAATCAAACATGAGAATCTTGGAATTGGTGTCTTTTGATCATGTACTCATACAAAGCTTGGTATTGTGTGATGGTCTCCCCAAACTGCGAGATAGTGTTAGGCTGGAAGTGGACCCTTGCGTCCAATGCATCTGGGTACAATCTCTTGGAACCATCCTTCACTTCTTCTTCAATTAGTTACAACATCGTCTTGATCTGAATCGGGCCACCAATGCAGGCATGCAAAGTATTTTTGTTGATCTCCATGTCCTCCCAGGTGGTCTCCTACTTTAGCTGCTTCAGGTACTGATCAATCTCCTGTCGAACTTGTTGCTTGCATTTAGCCTCGGCGAGTGTATCGATTGATGGGATCCAATGGGTTCTCACCATGAAATCCAAGCTGTCATATATTTTTCCATATGTAGCCTAAATTATTCCAATGAACAAGGTGAGTTTCTTGTTTTTCTAGATTAGTATCCAAACTCTGTCTTTCTCTAACTCTGCTTGTGGCTTCATCTTCTTTTCCAATGTAAGCGGTGCGGCCTTGTATCAGATTTTCCACTCATGCACAGTGGTGATGGCAATTTATATATTCCTAAGGATTATGACAAACTCTCTGCTCTCTCGTAGAAATTCATTCAGGTGGAAAAATTCTTTATGGATGGTTACCAAATCCTTGTAAATATCCTATATAGTGTCTCCAAGTGCAGATACTTTAGCAAGTATCAGTAATCTTCTCTCCTCGTGGTATACCTATGCAGACAATGCACTCTACGTTGTTGCACAAAGTTGTTCGTTCTATTGTCGAAGTGCCTATATGTTCTATGCTAACTGCTTGTTCTCATCAACCAAGGATTGGGTGTTGGATTTGGCTACTCCTGCAAAGGCCCAACTGGAATCGACGATGGCATTCAGATTCTTGTTGATGTCTACCATGATCACCCTTTATCTCATGAACATTAGTGATGCGTGATCATCCAGGAAATGATTTC
Organism: Pinus albicaulis; assembly: GCA_034641835.2. Taxonomy (NCBI): domain Eukaryota; kingdom Viridiplantae; phylum Streptophyta; class Pinopsida; order Pinales; family Pinaceae; genus Pinus; species Pinus albicaulis. Next base: position 613,217,106 of record CM076572.1, read on the forward strand.
TTCATGCTTGTACAATCTTCTTCTGCAACTCATGAAAGGATAGATTTCACATTTCCATGACCATATCATCATCTAAGGGAATCACCTCCCATTCCCCACTCGGTGCTTGCTCAGTAGTTGGAGGTGTTGGAGTCAGAGCGGTGGCCTGAGGTTTGTTGGACATCAGATGCAAATCTTCATTTAGTGGCTGCAGTCCCACTTCCATGTCGGCGATTTCAATCAATTGTTCCAGCTCTTGAGCAAACTCTTGTTCCTACATCTGTTCGCTCACTCCTTCTGTTGTTGGCTAGTCTTGTACATGTTCTTAAAATTGTATAGGTTTCGTCTCTTTGTCGTGGCACCTTGCCTTTATTCATCTTCTTTCTTCTATCTATCCTCTTGTTCTCTTCTCCTAAACTCCCTTTCTTCCTTTAACTCTTGTTTTTCTCTTTGCGCTCTTTGCACTACTTCTTCTAAGGATTTCTTCTATATATCCTACGCTCTACTCTTTGCTGCCTTTGTTTCCTCTTTGCTTCGATCACCAAAGATACTTTATTAGTAAAAGGATCTTATTTCATTTTCTAGCTGTGTTCCTCTTCTGTATGTTCTGCTACCTTCCTCTATCCTTTTTCATGCGTTGGACTGATTCCTATTGTTGTTGTTGCTTCTGAAAGTGTTGCCGCCTATGGGACAACTTGAGAATTCCCAGTTGTACTAATCAGCTCAAGAGGTCAGGAGGATTTGTAATAGTTCTTCCCTGGTTCCTCCTCTGACCACTAATATATCTCGCTAACACGGTTGAAATTCCCCTCAGATCATATAGATTGTAACTCTTTGTGCCGAACTCAAATTTGGCTATGTCTTTGCTTTTGACATCTATGACCTTGATATTTTTAATCTCGTATAATATGACCTACAAAGGAAGAGTTGGCCATGGTGCCTTCTTCGTCCTATGAAGTGTTTCTGAAAATCATTTGCAGAGGTGACAAGAAATATCTTGCATGACCAATTTTTTTGTGGCATATCTCGGTAAAATATGTGGAAACTATTTCCCATCGAACACTATGATAACTGTGACATCTGGTAAGGTGAACCAATCATCGATCTCTAATATCGCCTCCATAGATGCTCATGACATGTAAGGTGGATCCTCTTGAAAGATGACCCTATAGAGCGAGATAATGAAATGATTAGTAAGCTTCTCCATGACTTTGCAATGACTGGAATACTAGAGCAGCTTGCAATAGATATGTATAGTGGTGTTTCTTGGTGTCCATGTCCAATTCATGCCAGGGATATTTTTTTTTGCACAGATTGCATCCAGTAAGTATGCATACATGTATAAGTGTGATTACTCGCCCTTAGGTGGATTGAAAGATTTTATCAAATGGACTCTCAACTGATGAGACAATAGATCTAACCATTTGAACGACTTCCCTTCATTCACTAACTGGTTCAGCAAGATATCCCACAGTGTTCTTTGCAAATTCCCCTCGGATCATACAGATTGTAACCCTTTGTGTCGAACACAAATTTGACTATGTCTTTGCTTTCGAAATATATGACCTTGATATTTTTAGTCTCGTATAATCCAACCTAAAAAGGAAGAGCTAGCCATGGTGCCTTCTTCGTCCTATGAAGTGTTTCTGAAAATCCTTTGGAGAGGTGATAAGAAATCTCTTGCATGACCGATTTGTCGGTGGCATACCTCGGTAAAAGATGTGGAAACTTCTACCTGCCAAACGCTATGATCAATGTGCCATCTGATAAGGTAAACCAATCATCAATCTCTGATATCGCCCCCGTAGCTACTTGTGACATGCAAGGTGGGTCCTCCTAAAAGATGAGCCTATAGAGCAGGATAATGAAATGATATTTAAGCTTCTCCATGACTCTGTGATGACCGCAATACGAGAGTAGCTTGAAATAGATATGTATGGCAGTGTTTCTTGGTGTCCATGTCTAGTTCATGCTAGGGAACTAGTTTTGTGCAGAAATTTCATCCAGTAAGTATGTAGACTTATAGAAGTGTGCTTTCTTGCCCTTAGGTGGATTGCAAGCTTTTATCACATGGACTCTGACAGCTGATGAGCCAATAGATATGACCGATTGAATGAATTCCCTTCATTCACTATCTCCTTCAACAAGATATCCTACCCCTCAAGAAAGGTCTTTGTGTCTGATTAGCCATAGATTCTGCAAGCTAGTATGACCAAAAGCTTATAGGATTTCCTGAGTGCTTTTGTCTTATACATGTGGTTTGATGTCTGTCTAAAATTGGTTATCTACTTCAACTAGCTCTTGATGATATCTCTCATGTTTGTGTAGCTGTTAGTGGCATAGAACAGTGAGTCTGTGTTATTCACTGGCTCAGGAAGATGATACGTTGAAGTATGCTACCAGGAACGTAGAAAGATTATGTTTTTTGGTGTTGTTCAATGTCATGGTTGTCACATCATAGTTTGAAACAACCCAGTTGATCACATCTACACATGGGAAGACTGGATACCTGCATGCAATATTGTAAAGCCTTGACTACATAATGCTATGATACACCTGTTGGTCTTCTAAGTCTACCTGAAATTCCTTTGTGAAATCATCCTTGATATGTTTCCATGTCAATTTAGATCCTTTCTCTATCAACAACTAAGTGTCTGAGTAAACTAGCACATTAACCGGGACTTGATCAAGTGCTTCCCCAGTACTAATTTCAATGATTTCCTTTGAGGAAGCTCTCTTTGATGCCATTGCGATAGTGACTACTGGAGAGATGCTCAAAAACCGTTGTACCTATGGGACCGAAAAGACACTGATGGAAAGAAAATGCCAACTATAAGCAAAAGAACTTTCAGGACCTGTTCATGTAACACACTAGGTAACTGAAAGGAAGGATTGCAAAATTTTTGATGGGAAGAAGGTATGACTGGCTGGGGAAACTAAAAACTGTGTAGTCCCAACAGTTAGTGTCAAAGCCTATGGCTTGAGATTGTGCAATGCACAGTTCAGCCTGGGAAGTGAGCCTGAAGAGACTGAAAATTTTGCAGTCTTAGTGGCCAAGGTTGCTGGTTGAGACATGAAACTGTGCAATGTGCAGTGAGGGAAGCTAGTACTATGCATTATGCAGTTCCAGAAGACAATCTTGAAGCTTGAGCTTCCATATTGCGATATTCTCAGCTGGGAAAAGTGGATTACGGCCAAAAGAAAGGAATATTTCCCCAAGGGAAGTGTTAAAAATGACCAGATCTAAGAGATGGTGAAGGCAGGAGTGCGTATATGAATAAGTGTTGATAAAAAAAGCATATCAAGTGCAAAAATTGAACAAACAAGAAGTGAACAAGATTGGTGAGGAGATTCGCCACAACTGCGACCATCGATGCTAAAATGCAAAAACCACTGCCACACTTATGAAAGGAAAATGAAAAATAATAAAAAAACATTCATATAGGCTAAAGCATGCTAAAATGCTAGCATGCATGCAAAGAAACACGAAAAACAACACTCATGCATGCCAAATGGAAAAAAAAGCGACTAAAAATGATAAATTCAAAACTCACGCGGAAAAGTGACGACAATCACATCGAAGGTTCCTTGATCTCCTAAGGAATGCTAGAGATCCAAGATCAAATGTAAGAATGAGCTCTATGGGCATCGATTAAATAGATTTGAAAAATTAGGGCTTATGACACGCATGCGACAAATCAAGGGAAAAGAAACACTTGGTGGTAGTTTACAAAAATTAGAAAGTGTGCTTCCTTCGAACTGCTAAAAATAGATCCCTAGCTTTTAGGGATGTTTTTTCACCTTTTTTTATTTTTTTCTTTTCTCGAGAAAAATTTCCATGCACCTCATCGGGAATGATTGTGTAGTTATGAGGAACTGGCAGCTCCCATCTTAGTGCATTGCGTAGTTTATGGGCTCAGTGAGTGATTGCACAATTTATGGGCTCAATGTTGGGCTTATTTTCATGACCGTGCAGTTCTTGAGCTCAAGGTTGGGCTGTCAGTAAAGACTGTGCAATTCTGATCAACAAGGACAAGATTGGCTTAAAGAATTTCACATTTTCTGGAGGCAAGCCTAGAACTGTTGTGAAAGACTTAGGCAAGAGGTCAGTGTATGACTTATAAGAAGAATTGTTAAGTGGAAAATCAAATGAACACAAGAAAAATTGAAAGATAAACATCAATCAAAGCACAAATACCTGATAACAGCGCAAGTTATGCTCCTGCGAAGGGAAGTTAGGCTCCAAAATCTAAGCAATGGAAACATTTTAGAGGGTGGTTGTAGCCGCTACAATAATTGCTTAAGGAAGTGAAGGAATTGCACATACATATCCATAATTTCTTAGTGGGATGGCTACCATGAGTCTCGTGGCTCTCTACCTTCCTTGTCACTCCACATAGAGAATAATTTCATGGAAATTTTTATTTAAAATTATAGTTCATATTTGTTCCACTAAATTTATGTATATCAATAAAATAATGAATTGGAAAATTTAACACACACACACACACATATATTGTGATAGGGGCCTTTATTTGGGGTGGGAGGCAATGAATAAAGGTACCCAACAATAGATTTGAGTGTTTTTAGAGCCAATAACTTAGATCTAGTAAAGGGTGTTCCATTTCAAGTATTCATGAAAACCCCAGTTGGAAATTTGGTGCTCGTAGGGGGTCCATGCTTTGGATTTGGTGATTAATATGAAGTATAAGGTTCAGAATATGTTAGGAATCCCGATGGAGTTGCAAATTCTAATATATGCTTGAAAATCCTTGCAATATTTCCTTCAGTTGTAAGAATGTGGAATGAAACCTCATGGTCAGAACCCAAATCTACCCGTGCAATATTTTATCCAGATTTTTGTTAAATCCCTGGATGAGAAATCAGTTCCTATGAGAGTTTCGGTTGGATATCAGATCCAAAATCTCAAGAATAAGATTCAAAATTGAATGGGTATTTCAGAAAACCTCCAAAGCCTGATTTTCATAAGGAAATCATTGCAAGAGGACATTAAGGTGAAAAAATATGGAATTGAACGTGATTTGAATATTATAATTAATATGAGATTACTTGGAGGATGTGATGGATATATTTCCAAATGTCCAGTTTCTTTCAAGGATGCGGTTAAAGGAAGGTTTGCTTTGCAAAAAAATCCAGATCCCCCCCCCCCCCGCCCAAATATCCTTGGTCCCTATATTGTGGAACAAATGAACTAGGTGCCGACATTGAAAATAAATTTACCAGAGGTCAATGAGCTCTGTTATCACTCTGCGAGATTCCCAAGGCTGATGAAGGAATCCCAACAGAGGTAACCACAAACCAATTTTTTGACTTGATAGCTAACCCTATCAACCCAGAGAGGGCTCGCTCTGAA